>JARHVA010006313.1:900000-945699 GCA_037957365.1 Torreya grandis
CATTCCATATAGAAGGTTGAGCTAACTATTATATCGGTCATGTTACATCACATCATTATTGGGTTTTATAAGCATCCATTAATTTACATATTTTTGGCTTTCATTTTGCATTGATAGGTACTTGAACTTTGTTAAAATCTTTTCTTTCAAATTGGTCTACAATTTTTCATGGAGGTAATTTAATCAATGAGAATTCTATGGAAGTCCTCAACCACTGATCCACCTTCTGCTCCATCATTGAGTAATCTCTCATGCATTATAGTTGACTCATAGCCTGGTGGTTCACCCCTTGATCCATGAAATTCTAGATGGTGATCTTAGGATGCCAAAACTATCAAAAGGTTGCTTAGTCTTCTTTGTACATGCCTAGGCTTATCCTTGGAATGTGTATTTGTGATATAAGATGATGATCCTAAGCTAAACAATGAAGGATAATGCATAGTACCAAACTAAGATGAGACTAAAGTTTTAAATGATGTAATTGACTCAAGAGAGGATGACCTAGATGATCATGTATCATCTTCCACCCCATCTAATGCTTCTAGAAGAGTTTTTGACCATATATCATCATAACTAATATATGCCTTAGAGGTTAAGTTTTCTTCTTCTACTTCATGATTCATCTATATGTGGCCTCTATACTTAACAATCAGTGTGTCACCTACCAATATTTTGTATAAGATATATTTGGTTTTATCCTCAATCAGTGTCTCTAATCTAGATCTAGTTTTTTCTTACATGGCTATAGCAACCTAAAAACTCCACCATGGCCATATTAAGGGTTGTTTTAAAAAAACAAACACAATTTTTTCATCCTGTAGGACCATAGTTTCTCTCAACATATCTCACTATCTATCTCACTTGCCATTTGATGCATGGTCTTATTACCAAGGGCCTCCTTAACATCCATCCTCTTCATTCATTCGATTGAACTATTACACAACATTTTTGGTCAAATGAAAAGATGTATTTTTTGTCTTCTTTTGACTACATCATTAAATGTAAGATTCATCTATCTAAGTGAGTTTTTAAGACTCAAATCAATTTGGAGAAATGTTGGCAGCCTTTGCTCTGGGTTCTCAAACATACCTGTAACAATTCATGACTTGTTTATATGACTTGTAGATCTACCGTGAGCTCTAACACCTAAATTTGCACCTGCTCGATGAGTATCTCGACACCTTGGTGCTTTAGGATATTACCCTTGATCAATAAATATTAGAATCTTGACTCCTTTGGAATAATATTCTCCAAAAAAATGAATCCTTTTTTCTCAATTTGAGCTTTTGACATATGAGCCAGTCAATGCCCAATTCAAGATGACAGATGGGCATCAAAATTGTCCTTCTCTATGTTTGGTTTCCACATGGTCATTCTCATCATCTTCCCATATCATTAATCCATTGCCTCAATTGCCTCCAAAATCCACATAAGGGTTATTTATATTCTTTAAATCCTATTTTAATATTTTTTGAATTTGAAGTTGTGCATAGCACACTTCGTGTTCATTTCCTTTATAATAAATTTCAATCCAAAGAGAGATATTAAAAGTTTTTTTTAAGTGGAGGGCATATTAAAGGTGAGGTGATTTAAAGAGCGGTAGATTATTTTTAGGGGTCAATATTATTCAAGTGGTGATTTTTTTATTGTTGTGGGAGACATCACTTAGTGGGATAATTACTGAAGTGGTGGTGATTATTTTATTGAAGGAGATTTTCTTTTATTGTTTTTTGTTAATAAAAAAAATATATTATCATTGTAAAAGAAGTTTGTTTCTTGCCTTGCCATTTTTTTATGTCATTTTGTCAAAGACCAAAGGGTGAGGCCTAGTTTAGCAAGAGGCCAAACCCACTCAAAATAAAACAAACCCTCTTTTTCTCCATATTTTCCCACATTGTATGGATTTCTTCCTTTCTTTTGCACTCATAGATGCATTATCTCTAGGGTCCAACATTCCATTTTTTAGTGTGCATTTTTTTTCGTGTTACTTTGTACTCATAGATGCATTTTTGGTAGAGCCCGATGTCCTACATTCTTGAGTATAGTTTTGTATTGCACACTACTCACTTGTTTTAGGAGTAACTCTCTTGTTATTTGATGGCATCTTATATAGATTGATAACATTCTAGGTTTTATACATAATCTAGTGTTTTCACTATATGGGACCTTTATTTGTAGTAATATTAAGAGTCATGGAGTCTTTTTGTTCATTTTTGTATACTCCATGTTGAGCACTTACTCTTAAATTATTGACTATCCCATCACCACCAGAGCCATTTTCTTGAGAGATTTATTTTGTATCTTTGACATTTTTTTAACAATTGGCAATCTCCTTTAGATTTGTTGTGGAGTTTGATCTCCTTCTGAAGATTAGATATTATGGTGAATATTGTGTCAGCATGTCAATGTTTGAGTGTTGGATTTAATCCACTCATATAGACAGACCTTTTTGGTGTCACACCACCCAATTAGCAGTATGGGGGGTATGGTGTAGATCTTGCTTCTTCGGTTGTCATGTTCCTTGCTAACCCTTGGTACAATGCATCTTTATTATTATATCAAATTTAGTTGGTGAACTATTTTCATTGTCAACACCTCTAATAGTCTGTTTTTATAAGATTTATTCTGGTGCAATCTAGTGTCAATTGTTTATTGTGATTGAGTAGTGGATCCAGATCACTCATGTAGATTTGAGTTCTGTTGAGACTTTTGAGTCCATCGAGTGCATTTATATTTAATGTCTTTCATTCTCTTTAGTGAACCTTTTCAAATTTATGTTCAAGTATTGAGCTATTTACTTTCTTGGGACACCTTGCAGCATATGTTTTTTCCTCTCTTGACTTTAGTTATTGTTACTAGTTTTTGGGTACCTTGCAGTGATACATTTCATCCTTGGTGACTCTTTTTCCTAGTGTTTTAAGATTAGTTTTTTTTACAAAGTTAACCTCATACAGAGTACCAGTTCCTATTTGAATTGGCAGTTACAGTGATTCATCATCCATGTAGTCTGGTAAGATGGATTAGGTACCATAAGGAAACTTTGTATTTCACTATGATTTATACATGGGTACCTAATCAGGCCTAGTTGCTAGGACCCATTCAGTCTCTTTGATTTCTCTTTTATTGCTCCCTATTTTTTACTTAAGGGAGGGTGTTAGAGTGAGTGTTAAAACTCACTTAAGAGTTGAGCTTAAATTAAGAGTTTATTTTATTTTTGGATTGTTATGGGTATGTACAATATTTAGTGTGCACCAAATTATGCAATCCATACTATTTTGAGGGGATCACAAAAACAACGTGATTATTGTGAAACCAACTTATTATTCTTATTTAATAGGCACTCATATTGCTTAACCTATTCCAATGGAGAGAGAGAAACATATAGATGTTTGTTTTATTCATGAGGAAATAATGCAGAGACTATTTATGCATAATATTTGTCTGATGGATTTGCTATTTATTTAGTAATGGTATGCAATAGATATCTCGTGGTCTCATGAATTCATTGTGCATTCTGACAAAAACTTAAAAAAAAGTAAAGAGAAATTTGAAACTATGAATAATTATATTAATTGACAAACTTTGAGAAATTGAAAAAACTTCAAATTATCTATTAAATCTTCTACAAATTTGAAAGTGCTTGAATATGGTAGAGCTTGAAAAAATAATATAATTAGTAACTATTGAAATAATAAGCTCACATTTGCAAGGAAAAAAATATGTGTAATACAATATACATAGAAAGAAAAAGGCAGAAGTAACCAATTGAAAGTGGAAGAGATGGATCAAAGTTAAGACCAATAATTTCAAACAAAGGTTGAAAATAATTTTGGAGAGATCTTGTGGCCATGATTATATTATTTTATAGTCCTATATTTTTATTACTTTAAACTTCATATTTTTATTTTTATTTTGAAATGAAAGGATTTTGATCATAACAAAATTGTATGATTTTTTTATACAAGTATAGATGTGATTAGAAAAGTAAATTATTATTTTTTTAATATATAATATTATAATATAACAAATGAATAATTATATTTTCAAATAACTAAAAATATTTAATTGATGTGATTTATTGGTTGATATAATTTACTTTTACTAGAATAAGGACCATATTGTAGTAAAAAGAAAGTAATTTTCATATTTATTGTCTATTCAAAAGTGGTTCTAAGAACTAATCCATTCCACATTTGAGTTATGTATAAATTAAAAAATAAATATTTAGAGTTTTGTCTTTGGTTCATTTTATTATTAGATTTTTTAAAAATTGAAAAGCCTATTCGGTATATGAATGAAATATAATGTTACAGAGTTAATTCTAAAAAAAATGAATAGAATTAATCACACTTTGAAATATTTATAGCAATAAAGGTTGAGAAGCACTAACAAATTAATTTAATATATGATAAAATTTTCAACCAAAATAGGAGAATAAATAGTGAACTAGAGCCATATAAAAGTCACAACATAATACAAGAAAATATTAAGCAATGAGAGCAACAACATGTAGTGATGGAGGAGGTAGAGAATCATTTGGATTGTTTCTCCAACCCCTAAACCACTACTAATGTGAGGAAATACCCTATCAGGTACAAGATCCCAACCATTGTTTGCCTTATATTTATTTTTATTATCATTAACATTACTACACCCTTAACCATTGGCATGTCTAGGGATATGTGTAATCGACTTGTGGTTTGCATAAACTTTTTGCATATTATTTTACATTTATTTATGCATTCATATACTTATTAGGTTGGCCTATGGGTGTCACATGGCCTTGTTAGACTATATTTAAGATGTAGGGTTAGTTATTCATCATCATATTTGAGTATTCATTCTTATTGAAAGCATTTGGGAGGTTGCCCCCTTGAAGTGGCTTATTTATTATTCATATTTTCTTCTATATTTTTGTATCATTATGATATACTATTGTATATCTGATTATTTGGTAAATTAATATCATTCCAAACATCTTTCCTAAAAAGATAAATAAAAATCACCAACCATTAGAATTTTCCTTATAATAGTGTTAACGACCCAGAACCACCATTAATACTACTAGATTTTTTTTTAAAAAGGTGCATAACAAACTGTGAACTTATCTTTAGAAAGACATATAAATCAATCCATTAAATGTGAGTAAAAATTGTAAAATTTGAATCAGCACAAAACAAAACAAATTTACATTTGTATTTATGTTATGATCATGAATAAATAATTTTTTAAAAGAGACAATAGCCAAAATTCCTAGCCTTAAAATAATTGTGATGAAATACATGGACTAAATTAGATAAGTGACCTTGTCTATCATATTAAATCTTGATGTCAGTTATCTATTCAAAATTGCTCTTCTTATATTAATATAGTTCATAGAAAAATAAGGAAATTTAAAAAACAATTTCAATATTTATTATAATTCTTTTATAATTTTTTGACCATCTACACAAAATTTCTACCTTACAAATGGTATAATGTACCAAAAAAATTAATTATATTTTATGAGGAAAAAAAATATAAATATGTCATGCAACCATAAAAAACTATTTTATGGAATAAATTGGTTGGGGGAGATGTTAACTCAAATCAATAAAAGATAAAGTAACCATATAAAAGATGGGTCCCAAGAATTTTTGAGTGGTTAAAATAATTAGTGTAATTGGTGGTCCCATAGATCATTCAATCTCATCGACATAATTAAAACCATTGTATTTATTTAATTTCAAAAGTACATCCCATGTCACAACTTTATTCCCAATTGTGCCTTTATAAGTTGTGATACCACTTATGGTTATGTTGTAGTTGGCTATGATGATGGGTTGGTATTATGAGGGAGCCCTATCTTCAATAGATATACAAATGTCTATGATCCATTAACCCCGTATGTTCCTATATCCCTTCATTTGATAGGGTTTGTTTGTATATATACATGAACACATTATTGTTTTGTTTTACCCTCTCATGTTATAGTTATTTCTAACTAGGCTAAGTTTCTAGAAGGTGTCCCTTAAGGTTTTTTTAATCTCCAATTAGAATGGTTACTTCAGTTTTAGCATGATTCTCCCTAGTTCAAGGTCTTCTTCTATGATAACCATTTTAACCCTGCCAACTTTTGTGCCTCTATCTTGACACCTTTATTTCATGTTCCCTGATAATATTCCTTTGAATCCTTACTAATGCTCTTTGATATCTTCTTCCATCTAATATCTCACTGCTCTAATATTTTCCCTCATGCTCCTTGACAAGACCTCTAAAATATTACTTAGAACTTTATCTTAATATGTTTTACTTGAAAAAATCCACCCTAATTAACCCCACCCACTTATAAATATAGCATACCAATTATACAATATCTAATTTGAGTTCATTAGGGTTTGTTTGGCTTGTGTTTTAATCTTGATACCTAAGCTCTAGTTAAACCCTAACTAAGAACTTATACTTTGAATTGAAGGGTAAGTAACAAAAAAAATATGTTAATACATTTTTAGAGGCAACATATAAACAAATAATTGCATGTAAAGGCTTTATAGACCTTGTATAGGTATAAATAGGAGTGGCATTCCTATAGTAAATCTGTTTGTTGAAGAGACCATAGCTTGCTATGGGGCTCCTCTATGTTCATTTCCATCTAGTGTGCCCATTAATTCTGGGTTCTCATTGTCTATGTCGTCAGATGTTTCTGGTTCCTACATTATTTATGTTTATCTAGTTGTGTTTGATTGTGTACTAAGTTATCATCAATTATGTCGATGTGTCATTTGGGGATATAGTTTATTAGCCAATGCACTTTGGTGGGCCATCATAATAGTAGGACTATGGTTGGAGTACCCAAAACAATTGTATGAGAATGAAAGTGAAAAATAAATACCTCCCACAATTAGTGTTAAAGAAGCACTTTTCACAACAAAAGGCATCATGTAAGGGATTAAACAACTAACAATGCATAAATCCCAAGACATATAAAAACTTACAAGTAGAGCATCTAATGTAGGAAGTAGATATCCTAGCACCTCAAATCAAGTAAATTATCAATGAGGTCATCCAAAATGGCTTTTTGAGACAGTGGACATGAGCCTAAAGATGCCTTTGTTTAAAAGCATAAATGTAAATAACCCCTCAAATCATTAACCTATCATGGTCAATATGTTTTTTCTTGAAGCTATATGGGAGTATGATAGAGCATATAATTAGCAGTTGGGTGGAGGAAAAAGGAAATAGGGCAAAGGGGCAAATAGGGTTTAGGCCAAAACATTCCACTATTGATCAATGTGTCACGCTTAAACACCTAATTGAAAAGGACTGGGATAAAAAAAAATAGATGCATATTGTTGCTTTGTAGACTTTTAAAATGTATTTGACACAATACTAAGGAGAAAAGTGTGGAGGAAAATGGAAGAGCTATGGGTCCCAATGCACTACAAGGCTTCATGGTTCACATATTATATGAGTATGTTAAGGCTAAAATCAAAATGCGAACAAGGTTTTTTGAATACTTTGGGAGTGATATAGGCATTAAAAAATGTTTCCCTTTATCCTTGACTTTATTTGTGTTATACATTAATAAACTAGAAGATTAGATAAACAAATTCAGAGGGGAAGGGGTCCACTTGGCCAAATATGTGGTGAAAATTTTACTTTACACTGATGACCTAATCCTAATGGCAGAGACAATCTAAGATTTAAGAGACCATCTTCGAAAGTTAGAGTTATTTTGTAAAGAAGTAGGGATGCAAGAGAACATCAACAAAACCAAAATTATGATTTTCTCAATGAAATGGAAGGAGCAACACTCTGAGTTTCAGCTTGCAAGAGGGTCTCTTGAATTGGTGTTAGAATATAAGTATCTTAGTTTGACTTGCACAACAAGTTGAGCTTGGATACTTGCAGGATGAAAAGAATACAATGTGGATAGAGAGATCTTTATGAACTTCAAAATAGATAGAGGAATGTTGAGTTATGGGACTTGAAGACCGCCAATGTCTTATTTGGGTTACTTATTGTACCAGTGGTATTGTATGGCTATGAGGTGTGGGTTAGTAGAATAACGAATTTAAAGTGAAGGGAAATATATCAAAAACAATTTCAGAGTTAAGGATGGCCTCTAAATATGTACTTTCCCTTTAGAGGCCATCGCTATGACCTGACTACTATAACTTGAAAAAAATATATAAAATATGAAGACCAATAGGGCCACAAAAGACAAAGAGTTACATAGGAGGAAGAACACTTGGATGACACAAAATTGCAAGTTGATGAGTATATGGGATTTAAGCTTAACTAAATGCTCAAACCATAATAAAGACATGAAAAAATATTCCAATGAAAAGTTTAGAATGGTAATGTGGAGGAAAGAAATAAACAAGAAAAAATAACACTATGTTTCAGTGTTCAACCTAACTTATGAGCATAATGAAAAAGTATATATATAGGGGTTAGAATTGAAGGGAGGGAAAATATCCTCATTGCTCAATTGAGGACTAGATCTCATAGGCTTAGATGCAAGATAGGAAGATGAATAGTCTCAAGGAATAATAGAAAGAGAAGGTTTGTGTTTTTTACACGTCAAGGATGGTTGAAATGAAGGCCCAATTCATCCTTAAATGTACTTTTTAGACGTATAGACAAACTAAATATATGAAAATTTTAAAAGTTAACTCTATAATTAAAATATTTGAAAAAAAAAAAAAAAAGATTAGAAGAAATATTAACTCTAATCAACAAAATTCAAAATAACCTTCTTAAAAAAATACCACATATGCTTTTTAAAAAAAAAATCTATGAATGATTAAAGCAATCAATAGTCCCATAAATCCTTCACTAGTCTGAATGTAATTAAAACCGTTTCATCGCTTTAAGAAATATATGAATGTTGGAATGTTTCCATGTCCCCACTAGTCGCTAGCAAAGAATCAAATAAAAATGTGCGAAACTATCTTTTACTATCACTTAGTCAGTGTGAATGCCATCCCGCGTGCAAACGAGTCGCCCACTCTGCAGACAGCAACGAAGAAGCCGAGCTTTTGTTTTGGATTTTTCAAATGTGGGTAACGTTTAACGAATAAACACACAAAAAGGAACGCTTCTCCACACGAGTCAGTCCAGTCCATGTAAAACGAGTCTCCCTCGTTTCTTCCACACCGCCTTCTTTTCCACGCTTGGGAAGCACGACGGCTCTTTAGTACCCCCTTTGCCTCCCTCACAATTAATTCGTCTCGCGGGAAATTTTCAGAATGAGATCGGTAATCGCTATAGCAATACAATTGGCAGTTACCGCACTAGTATTGCAAACACCATGCATTTCACTGAACAATGATGGAGCTCTTCTACTCTCTCCTCCAACATCTGAAGCCTCCACCCAACATTTTCAGCACTTGGAACTCCTCCAACAAATACCCCTGCCATTGGAATGGCGTCACCTGCCATCCAGATCACACGGTGCGTACCCTCGATCTCTCTCAACGCCTACTTTCTGGAACATTATCTTCGGATATCTGTGCTCTACACAATTTGAAACAACTGTATTTGAGCGAAAACGCTCTCTCAGGTACCATTCCTCCTGAACTAGGAAATTGTACAGAGTTAGAGTCTTTAGATCTCTCAGACAATAATCTCCATGGCCCAATCCCTGTACAACTGGCTAGCCTCATAAAGCTCAGTCATCTGTCGCTCTATAATAACTTTCTGAGCGGAAGCTTTCCCCCCTCCATTTTTCGGCTTCCACTGCTGGAGGTGATTTACTTGAACAACAATAATTTGAGTTCAGAGATCCCGTCAAATGTTGGGAATCTCACCAAACTCTCCAAGTTATGGTTGGGAGAAAATTTCTTAGTTGGAGAGATACCTCCATCCATTGGCAATTGTGGGCATCTAACACAGCTTTATCTGAATAACAATCAGCTGGTTGGAGCATTGCCAGAATCCTTTGGTCGGCTTTCAAAATCAACCCGCCTCTATTTCACTTCTAATAAGCCGAAGGGCCGCATCCCTAAATCACTTGGTAACTGCACAAATCTAGTGGAACTTGAACTTTCTGTCAACTATTTCAGTGGAGGAATACCATGGGAGTTGGGCAACTGTAGCAGTCTGGCTATGTTGTCATCCACCCGAAATCAGCTCACAGGGAGCATACCGTCCTCCCTTGGATCACTGCAACACCTCTATGGACTTTATTTGAATGAAAACCTCTTGTATGGGCATATCCCTGCAGAACTTGGGAATTGCAGCCTTTTAAAGGAGTTGAGGTTACATGTAAACATACTTGAGGGGAGTTTCTGTAATTGCAGGGGAGATATTCCTCTCTCTCTGAAGGAGAGAAAACGTCTTGGCACAGTCTATATAGTCCTCATTGTCATCGGATCAGTTATGTTTGCTTGTTTCGTAGTAGCTGTGATTTTATGGAGATTTTTATCGCCCAAAAAGAGACCCACGCCAGAAACTACTGCAGAATTGCCTTCCAAACTATACCAAATTATGCAAGCAACAGAGTATATAACGGAAAAGTACGTAATAGGGAAAGGCGGCAGAGGGGTTGTTTACAGAGTGGAGCTGCCTTCCGGCCAACTGTACGCTTTGAAGACAATACGATTATCTGCTGAACAGAGAAAGGACATGAGCATGAAAAGGGAGATCAAAACGGCAGGAAAATTCCGTCACAGGAATCTGGTTAAACTGTTGGAGTTATGGCGACTGCAAGATCGTGGATTTCTTCTATACGAATACATGTCCAAGGGGAGTTTGAATGATGTATTGCACGAGATGAAGCCCCCTCCAGTTTTAGGATGGGATATACGTTGCAAGATAGCCATAGGCACAGCTCATGGGCTGTCATACCTTCACACTGACTGCAAGCCTGGGATCATACACAGAGATATCAAGCCCAGTAATATACTGCTGGATTCAGAGATGGAACCCCACATTTCTGATTTCGGGATAGCTCAACTCATTGACAAGTCTCTGACTACTGATTCCACCTCAGTTATGGGTACTTTGGGTTACATTGCACCTGGTAAGAGTATTGCTTGAGAGCTTATTTTTTATGTGGTGTTAGATTTGCTATGTTTGTTTTAACGTAGATTTTCCATTGGATTTTTAAGTGGGGTTGCTGCAGAATGTGGGCATACAACTAGAATGAGCGAGAAGATGGACGTTTACGGCTAAGGCGTGGTGTTGTTGGAATTGATAACAAGGAAAAAGGCATTGGATTCGAGTTTTACATAGGGGGTGGACATTGTCAAGTGGGTAAGATCATGCAGTGAAGGCGAAGATGCGGTGATCGATGAATGGCTTGTAGATGAAGCGATGGAATCAGGGGTAAAAGAAGAGATGGTGGGCATGATTAGGATAGCACTGAAATGCACAGAAGCCAAAGCAGAGAAGAGACCAAGCATGAGACAAGTGGTAGAGATGTTGACAGGCATTACGTCAAAGAAAAATTAATATAGACAAGATTCTGCACAGGTCCAGGTCTGAACGTAGGAAGTGAATGTAGAGATATTGCAGAACTTTTGTCAGGGCAAACTTTATTATTCAAGTGCTAAAAGTAATCTTTAGTGAAGAAGATTTGTGTTATTTGTCACTTGTCAGGACAAATAATCTCAACCGAGAGTCTTTTTAATGTAGGAATTATAAGATTCGATTTGGCCTAACAGTTATTAAAGTTTGTTTCGGTTGGTTTTTGGCTGTGGATAATTTTTTAGTTGTTTGTTTTTATTTTGTTTTTGTTTTTTTGTTTTTGTTTTGTTTCGCTGTTGTTTTTGTTTTGTTGGATGTTTTTGTTTTATTAATTCATTATTTTTGTAAAAGATTATTGTGTTTTTTTTCTTTTTGGTTGCCATTTAGTTATCATTAAAAAAATTGTCTTTTTTAATTGTTGTTTGTTTAGGTTGGTCGTATTTTTTGTTGTCTTTTGACTGTTTTAGAATTGGTTTGTAGCTTTTCAGAATTGAGTGGTGGCTTCTTTTAAATTGTGTTTATTTTTTTTTACAGATTTTTTTGTTGCAATTAGATTTTTGAATCTAATTTGTAATGTAAAAAGGTCGCGTCCCTTTTTAAAAATAATTCTTTATTATTAATAAAAAAATAATTATTAAAGTTGCATCATTTTATTTTATTTTATTCAAATTTATGATGTTTAAAATATCTTTTTTTTAACAATATACATAGAATATTGATTGTGTTTATAAATGTTTCAAATGTTATTTGTAATTATATGTGGATATGTGGTATGGAAAAGTGGATTTAGTTCACAGAGGTAAATAATATATAATTGAGGTTTGAATATAATATAATATAATTATAATAAATTTATATTTAATTGTGAGAGTTGAAATAAATTAAATCTTTGAAATTTAATAGAGTTGTTAAAGAAATATTTTAATTGTAATTTATTTATTTATTATCGAATGTTAAAATTAGATACAAACAAAATTAGAATAAATTCAAGAGCAAACTTAAGAAATTTGTGTAGAACTGAGAATGTACAAATAGCACTCAGGGTCGTAAAGATTCAAACCTTATTTGACCAGGATTATAAAGGTTCGATCCTAACTAGATGAATAGTATCATTGTCATCGACTCTAATCTTAGATAGTTAATGTCAAATCATGATGAAATTTGTGAGCCTCTTCGTCTACTCTTGTTTGCCAAAAAACTATGAGATTATTGAGTGAATCTTTGAGAATTGCTTTTCCTTCTTCATAACCGTAATTGGCCCAGATCACTTTTCAAGAACAAAAAAAATAGTAGTTAGGAGGGGTCTACCTCAGTCAAATACATTTTCTTTGATAATTGGCAATCAACAGTTGTGTAGACAAGCAAGCAATCCATTGTAATGTAAAGTTTTTGACCCTTATCTCAAAGTATGAGATGAAAGCAAATAGTATGGACTATATATTTTTTAACTAATTCTTCAATTATGTTTTGGTAGAGGGGTATTACTCTAAAACTTCAATAGATGGCTTATCAATAGAAATTAGAGTGTTTTCCTATGAATGCTTATCCTAAAGGCATCAAAGCATTTATGTACTTATAGACTTATTGAATTAAAATTAAGACCTTAAATTGGTGCATAGAAACAACAAATAAAAGGTGATAACTCTAACAAATGGGGTACAAGGAACGAAACAAACCTAGAAAAAGGGTCAATGAACCCAAAAAATAAGATGCCCAAGATCATACTAGTCCATTCTTGGGCAAACGAGGAATGTACTACATTGATCCTAGTCAGGGGGAACAAAAAACTCTGAAATAATGTTTTAGACATTCTAGGAGCATCCAATGTGATGTCGGGGCAAACAAATAGTCAATTTGTTGGTTTTCAAGTGTTACAAATTGAATTGTAGTATTATCATTGACCCTTAAAAGTGAGCACAAAGTAAAGTTGTAGGGTGAAAGTAAAAGCATTCAACTCCCTTTACAACATGCAATCCACATCATGGAAGTTATTGTCATTCTTGATAAGGTACAAAATTGTAGTAAGGGTTACGATCAAACCCCCTCTACCTACATGGATCACTCCCAAATAAAAAAATTATTTTAATTTTCCTCACTCATTTTACACTGTGAATCCACACGTGTTACACACAAATGACAAAAAATATTTTTCTATAAAATAGTGCAACCATCTACTCATAGTGACACAAATAAAAGACTTGGCGCCTCCTAATATTACCCCCATCTTTTTAAATGGATCTATTACATATGTAGATGAGTTTGTACTGCTTGCACATATTTATAATAAGTGAATTGAGACAAAGAAAATGTGTATATATAACATTGGTCTATAAATATTTTTAAGGATGAACATGTGAATATATCAGGGAAGATCGGATTATAAGTTTAAATACATGAAGTTTAAATATTTTAAACAAATACTCAATAGTTGTATATACAAAATCACTTGGATTTTCCTAAAGGGAAAACAAATCTTATTGTCAATATTTCAAAACCAATTAAATCTTGTAATGGAAATAGATCAATCTCAATCTCAAAAACTCCTTATTTAATAAATTGATACATATATTTTTTTATAAAACATTTTTTTCTTAAATTATAAGAATCAATATTATTATTATGAAAGTCTTAATAATGTTTACATTCAACTATACAACTATTCAAGTTACACCTTTTAAATAAATATCGAAATAAATTAATTGGCTTTCTATATGTATAAATTGTTAGTCACAATAACTTAAATATTTTTTCTTGAACCATTTTCCACTCCACTCATGAGGTGTTCATTCTTCATTATCAAAGTGTATAATTTTGGTAGGCACAAACTATATCTAAGCTTGATGATTCACCTATCTTCCAATTTATATTTTGTAGGACCATTCAACCAAGTCTTTCTAATCAATTAAATGCTTTTTAATTATTTAGAGCATAATGAGAGTAATAATATGAACAAAACATTAAAAACATTATATAATCTAAATCTAGTTAAGTGTGTTTAAATTAAACATGTATATAGATCATAAATATGTTAAAATAGATAATATATACTCAAAACTTGATAAAGAGGGTTAATAGAGAAATATGTATTTTCTAGTTTACTTGTGTATTTTTAAAAAATGTTGTAGTTATAATATGTAATCAAGATAATTATAAAAATAAAACTCATAAACTATTTTTTTAAAGCTATATTTTTTGGTCAATTCTTACCCCTTATGTCCATTTTAACCTCCTTCTAACTTATTTTTACCTCCTTTTTTACTAATTTTAACCCCCTTTCTATTGATTCTGACCCTTTTTCTATCGGGTCTAATATTGACAATTACTGCCTAAATTTTCTAGAGTAGGTGTGTTGTTTGATGCTTATTAGGGTTACAATTGTGCTTTTTTGATTTGAAGAGCATAAAATTTTGGTTTGATTATCCTTTGATTTTTTACACATCTATTAATTATTCAGAGTTCAAGTAATGGATTTAAACCACTTACAATTTTTTTTATCAACTCCACCCATTCATTATTATGGAGGGTGTGTATATGGTTATACTTATTTATCTTGGTGTTGTGTGTAGTTGTCTTGGCTATTTTTGTGGTGGCATATATCAGAATATCTTTTGGTAGTTCTTTTATGATAAAATTTTTAGGTATTCATTGCTATCTTTTGCACAACCATGTGGATCAACCCACCTTTGAGGCTTATGGAACCCACATTTTTTGAAGCACTTGGTGATAATATTTTGATAACATTGACTAGGCATCCCCAGTAGATCATTATTGGAGAATTTCAATGGAGATTAACTAATTTATGTATCACTTTGCACTTATTTGTGTCATCTCCACTTACTTCATGCATTTTGTCACTTGTCACCTACTTCAACATTTTCACCATCACCTCAAGGGAAACATCAATTTTATTTTACTTCAGTGGTGTATTAATGCACGCAATGCTTATTTATTGATGGTTTCAACTCATCCGATACACTTTCTTCAATGATGGATCAACTCATCCTATTTTATATTTTTCGTGTGTGTGTTATAATTCCTTCTTCAATAATGGATCGACCCATCCTTGTAGTATATCTTAGAAACTCTAGTCACATATGTTATTTTACTAGTATTTTGAAAGACCCTTTCGACATGTCTCATTTTTTCCAATCACTATTTTTTATTGTAAATGAACACTTCATCAAACCTAGATTTGAAACTCTATTGCATAAGATTCTAAACCTTCTTATTATGTATAGGACTTATTGAGTTGATTTTAATGTGCACCTATCATTAATTTAACTTAGATTAGCTTCTATACTAAGTTTTCTTTGTAACACTTTCACAAGATTAAAATAGGATAAAGATACAAATATAATTTTATATATTAATTTACCACTTTTAAGTGGGCCAATAAGAAAAGGGGTGCAAATATTTTTTTTGATACATTATAATTGTGAGGTTGGTGATCCCACACTCAATTTAGGACACAAGCTAGGGTTCTAATCCTCGTACCTCCACTATGCTAATTGAAAAAATATATCTTATGTTATGTGTCGATTAATCATTAGGAAGATTTGAATTGGGATCATTACTATATCAATACATCTATTTTAATCATTGTATCACAATTCAAACACTTATCTTTTTTATATATAACAACTTTTTATATTATAAATTTTTGAATATAGCTTTTATCTATTTTTTTATTTTTAAATAAAGCTATTTGATATTATAGGATAAATCAATACTAAAAAAGTTTCATAAAATATAAAAATATTTATCTTTTTCTACATAAAATTTAATATTTTTCTATAACCTAAAAAAATTAAGTAAAAAACTTGTAACTCATATTTAACACCTCAATCTTGTTGATACACATACTTATCAGTATATTCAACAATTTTTTCAAATAAATGGTGAGAGATATTTGGATTGAATAGTTAATAATAAAAGGTAAAAATAACATTGAAGAGGGTCTAAATAAATTAAATAGATTGTCACATGAATGAAAGAAGACATGAAACATGGACATAAGTTCTAAGGAATAAATTAATATGTGGAATGGTTTGATCCATCATCTAAAATAAATGCTCAAAGATATATTTTTTTTTAATGAGTTCTCAAAAATATGAAAAACACTTATTTGCATGAATGGTATGAAGTTGAAGTTTTCCATCTAGGAAAAATGTAACTAATTAATGTTTCTTTTGAATGTATAAAGAATAATGATGTGCATAAAATGTTTGAGGTTATATAATTGTATGATAAAAATTATTGTGATCTTTTTTATGATGTATAACTGTTAATTTAAATGGTTGAGAGTTTTAAAGAATTTGTACTTAATTTTTTTTTTTTTTTTTTTTGTTGCTAACAATTCATTTAATTGGATTAGGTAAACATACATATGTAGATTAGTTATTTTAATGATTTCTCTTATTATGAGTATTTGATAATTGTTAATGCATTAGATGTTTGATTTTGTATACATGTATTTATTGAGATTGTAGAAATAAAATTTTAGACTTCTTTTAAATGTATAATTTTATCTAAAATGATTGTTATTGCATATTTCTCAACTCTCTTTGTTCTCTACAAAGCATAATATAGCTAGTTAGTTGTTACTATTATAATGAGTATTGATTAATATGTTGTACTTTTATTTAATATCTATATTGTAGGTATTAGGTTTTGTGTTGTAGATATTAGGTTGTATCAGTAGGTATCAGAGCACCGTAGCCTAGAGGGAAATGAATTTAAACTAGGTAGGCAGAGGAAGAAGAAATGTAAGATGGAATAAATCTTGAAGATGTACTAGTCAAAAGGACATAGTTTTTTACTCTATTTTAGATTAATATGAATTACCTTTTCTAATTAAGAAAAAAACTTGTATAGTACTTCAAATATTAAGATAGGATGTTAAAGCATACATCTAAATGTAAAATATTAAAACTGATTACAATGACTTATTTAGTGACATATGCTAAATATTGTAAGTAAAAAAAGGGATGAGTACTTATGTTTTATGGATGATTGTATGACTATGACTATATTTTGGAAGTGAAAATTAGGATAAAATAGACTTGTGGTTTGTTTAATTTTGGAACTAATTTTCTATCTACGACGGGTCAGTTTCACCAGATTGGGTCAAGATCATTGGTCAATAATGACATGTGATAGTCAATATTGACATATGTGACAATGCGAAACATTAAAAATATAGTCACCTAATCCTCTATCTTTATGCTCTGTATTTGTGATCCTAAACCCTAATGATGCAAGTAGTTCTATAAATTATTCTCCTTTGCCTTAAAACCTAAACTTATAAAAATTAACAAAATGTAATGGGTTGAGCTAACCTTAATCACCCTCATTTGATGATTCAATTTTGCTTATGCATATAATACTCTAAGGAAAGAAATCAAGCCACACATATTTCTCTCACCTAGTATGATTGTGCAATAATGCTCCTTCACTATATGTATGCAACTAAATATTTGGCTTTGATATTTGGCAATGTTTTCTTTGGCTTGGCTTTATTGCCCTTCAAACTTAGATTGTGATTGATCCTAGTGAGAGGTTTGAAATTTGGGAATAATAGGGAACATTTTTTAAATGTCTAATAATGTATACATGTGTTACAAATAAGTGGCAAGTCCTTTTTGAATGAGACCATGATTTGTTTATAAATGAGTCTAATTGGATAATTTTTCATGCCATTGACATGATAGGAAAATGCACTACCCCTAAAGTGAGATTTATTTTTAAATATCTATTGTTGGGAGTAAGTCAATATTGACTAGATTACATTGATACTGACTGAATCTAGTAGAACTAACCTATGTACATACAAGCTAAACTAAAAGTCTAGAGATGCGAATGTATGATATTTAATAGGTTTGAATTAGACAACAAGGTTCATGTAGGTGTATAATAACATAATGGGAGGGTTGACTCAGAAGATAGCATGCAAATGTGATAGAATGGCTAAGTATGACCTTGTTTATGCACTCATCATATGTGGTGAATATGTGTCAAAATTTTCATTGTCAAGTATTGAAGACCATATTTTAATATCTAAAATGCCCCTATTTTATTATAGCAAAGGAATTGTTAGAGTTAAAGGTTAAAATGTACCTAAGTGTGTAAAACACTCTTTGTATTGGGTATGAAGCTCCAATAATGGAGGTCACTCAATAAAAAACCTACAATCATTTGTAGTCAATTTTTAGGTAGATGCACAAAGTTGGGGGATAAAAAAAGGTGACATTCATGTGGAGAGATTTTTTTGGTAAGGATGTATGCATTTTTTTTTAAATTTTCCATGCCTATGTTATTTGTGATGGTGCCAAATAAAAAGGGTGTATGCCCTTTTCAAAACAACATATTCTCTTTGTGGGTCAAAGAATGTATGCCCTTTTTGAAAAGGGTATACGCCCTTTAGCCAATAAAAGGCATACACCCTTTATGGTTCTAAAAGGGTGTATGCCCTTATTGAATATCTATTTTTTTGGTCAGTTACTTAAACTTGTGACCAATTTTTTTACAATTGAAAGAACTCTCATGTTTTAAAGTAGGTCTTGAAGAGGATGTGTGTGCTTTGTATTTACATCCCACCAACTAAATTTGACATTTTAATCTTAGTCTCAAGTATGTTGATTATTAAATTCAATTTTAGGGTTTGCATTTATATGTATTTATACTTAGGGTATTGAAATTAAATTTGAATTGAACTCTCTCACATTTCATAAATAAAAATTATACTTTTATAAATCTAGATATAAAATTTGATGGACCCATTGCCTAAAGAAAATGTTGATCAAAAACCTCAACAACTTGTGTTATCCAAACTTGGATACCATAGGGGATTATAACTCAAAACAATTCTCCTTATGCCTCTAACTTTGTTGATAGCCATTATGAAGGACTTGTATTAGTCATTACTAATCTAGGATGATAGCTAGTGTATCTTACTTGATAGCTTATAGGGTCCTCTAGGATGGTCAAATAAGTAGCAGGGGTAGATTAATTGGTCTTGTCATAAAATTATCATTATTTGTAGTCTTATTTATGTTTTTATCAAATTTTAAGGTTAGTTTAGAGAAATTAAGGTAATTGTTCATGCTTGCCTCATACTTATTCAAGCTATTTCGTGTTAAAACTAAAGTTCTCCAAGCTAGTTCAAAGATAACACAAGTTAAGAAAGGTAGTGTTAAATTCATTTGACACTTTTTCATTATATATGTCATCCCTTTGGCCCATACAATTATCCAAATAATATCAAGGTTTCTCATTTCTAATGTCTTTTCACCTTTGAAACTTCTTTATTCTTATATCAATGTCTAAGAGAGCATAATGTCAGGTTTTGTAACTTAAGGTGTTTTCACATTACATCCCAAATATTTATGTCAAGAATAACCCCATGAACATCTTGTATGAATCTCCATCAGGACATGTTTTCATTATTTCAAGTTTATCATGCAAAACCAAGTCCTTGGCTATGAAAATAGGATGGAAATGCAAGTGAAAGTGTGAAAAAGACTTTGTAAGAGAGATATATCACTACTATATGTTATCTTAGTCTGCATTATGATCAAAAATAGGTTCACATAATGTTTATAGGTCATAAAAGGACAAAAACCTATCCAAGTCATATATCAGGTGCTTGGCAAATAAATAAAATTAGCAAGTTTAACGTTGGTTTATAAAAAAGAAGAGGAATTGGATCAAATGCTCCTAGGGTATGTTTAACACCCTTATGACCTTCCATTTTATTTTATATTTATATGGTTTAAATACCATAGCTATATGAACCATCCTTAAGAGTTTAAACCTCTCTAAAACCCTACAAAACCCCTACTAGCTCAGGGTTCTCTTTGTGAGTGTACTTTGGAGATCGTTGGAAACATGAGGGAAATGGGAGAGGATCTAGGGGATATTATATGTCCCTAATCATAATCACCAAAAAAATATACTATGTATGGATCAACCAAATGTGAGGTTGAAGGTATATAATGTGAGAGGGATATGGTCTTAAAAATAGACAAGGTCAAGTTGAAAAAACATACACCTCAAGTGAGGTCTAAAACATCAATTAAAAATGTGTGGAGGTTGTGATAATCATAAAAACCCTTCAAGCTTCTTGAATAACATGAGTGACAAGTACTAGTACAATCATATGCATGTAGAGGTTAGTTATGTGAGCTTGTAAGCATAACTAAGAGGAGTTTTGTTAATAGTTTGTGTTTCCCCATGAGAAATATTCTCAAATGGAACGGTAATATTAACCTTTATCATCATTGTATCTTTAAAACCAATAATTTTAATTAGTTTCATGGTGAGTGAAGAGAGCTTTAGGCCTATAATAGTCCTATATAGGCATGCCTTCAAGGTAAGCATAAAAAGATAAGTGTGGTGAGAAGAAGAGAAATTGATAAGTTGTAGAAGGTGAATAATATCTTATAATAAGGGTATAAAGTGTTAAGATTTTTTATGAATAAAATATAATATCATATTTTCAGAGTCATCTAAGAAAATCTCTAATAGGGTTGAGAGACCTAGAAAAGATCTCTATATGTTTGAAGTTGAAAATCTTAAGAAATCAATGAGATATTGGTTTCTCAAGATGATATATAATTAATTAATCTTGATGGATGATCTGAAAAAAACTTGTCAAAAATCTCAAGGGAATTCTTGATGAAACAATAGTATACTCATTTGTACACAAGTAGTTAGTAATCAACATGCATGATTCAAGACACTTTGGTCTATAATTTGAGGTCAAAGAAAAGAAAATGAGTGAAGATACATAAATGAAACCTATTTATGGATATACTTCCACTATACCTAATAATGATAGATATATCTATGTCATGTTTCAAGTCTCCATCATCTCAAAACAATGAACTCATGAAAGGATCAAACACCTAGTAGACTATGTGAACATGGTGGAGACTAAGTGGTTTGATTAGGTTAGTTTGCATGACTAAAAGGTATGTAGAGTTCATGAAGTAAAATTAGAGATTGGATGAACCAATAACATGCCATAAATGTCTTGAAACAATATAAAAATAGACCTACAAGCTTGCAAACTTGTAGGTCCATATTCTCAATTAAGAGAGACAAACTTTACAAGAAATATGAGTTTGAAGAAACAAATGAAGAATGGATATTATGAGTGAGATGATAGGATATTACATGAAGTTATAAAAATAAATTTAACTTAATGAAATATGACTTTTTATCCCTAACAAACATCAAACTCAAACTAGTTTTACAAGCCTACAAAAACTTCTCTCATAAGCCCTATTTTCAAAAATTGAAGATGGTATGTAATGTTTTCATTAAAATTGGAGTTTGATTGAAGTTTTGAGGTGTTTTGGAGTCATAGTAATCCTTTTTAGGTATTTAAAAGGTTTGAATATTGATCAAAAGAGCAAAAATAACCTACAGCCATGACATAGTTCTAAAAATGCATGTAAAACCTTGAAATTTGGTAGTTTTGATATTTTTGAGAATTGACCAAGGGTAAATAACTATTTTATGGGATTAGGAATGTTGGGGTATACCTAAAAAATTATTTTATTTTATTTAAATACCTTTAATGTCTCTCAAACCAATTTTATTTGCTCTTGGCCTACTTAGGGCTGAGTATGGTCAAACTAGGGCTAGAAAGTTGGAAACTTGTATAACTTGAATTTTAACCCATGAAATAACTTTAAAATTTACAAAAAAATAACTTTATATAACCTAAATTATTTTGGAAGTTTTGGAGTGGTACTATAGGTCCTTGTACAATCTCTAGTATTATAGGCTTATGTTAGTCCTAATTAGGGCTAATTTGGAAAGATGGAGGTTGAGAAAGTAGGTCTACTTTAAGAGTTAGATCATGAAATTTTGGGTGAAGATGGAAGGGGATAATGGGTAGTAAAAAAAAAATTATTTTCCATATAAGTTCTACATATTTACCAAACCTTTGATCTTTGTGTCTAAACAAGTCTACAAGGAATAGGCCTGCCTAGAGAGAATATATGAGAATGATGAATGAAATTGCATAATGAAAGTGGGAAAATGATTGAATTGGGGCCTTCAACATATGGTCAATGCAATTCAATTAGTTAGACCCCAATATATGACTTTTCACTTCATAATCACTCCTAATTGGTAGTTTCAAGAAGGATGAATGAGCGATGAGGGACAATGATTGTCTCATATGCCACCTTGATGAAGAAGAAGATAATTCCAAGATGAAACACATTGAGGGGAGTTTAATTACTATCATTTGGTATTTTTATTTGTTGTAACTTGACTCTTCATAATGAGACACTTGTCATAGACCTCTCCCACATCTCTTCTCTCTCCTTCTCATTTTCTTCTATATGTATGTCTTATTTTGGCATTGAAATGGATCCTCCACTTGATTATGGTGAATCCATGGTCATTTTTAAAGCCTTTTAAGAAATAAAAAATTTGGTTTTACTTTATCTTATGACTGTATTTCATAACAAGACTCTTAGTTGTTCATGATAATTCTAAAGTATTAAATAGTAATGCTAAGTAAGAAGTCCAATACCCTCATTCCCTAGTTGAGATTAGGAAATGTCTTCCTAAACCCTCACCTATAGGGTTAGATACTTCCCCACCTAGTTCTCATTGGTATAATATTTAAAATAATCAGCTCCATGCAAACTGGGGAGATTCCCATGAGACTTCTAAATCATTTAAACACCTTATTTGTGAATTCTTACTTGGTTCAGAGTTTGATCATGAAGATATGATTTGAGAATGATATCAAGCTTATGACAAGGTGGTAAAAGCCCATGAATCCAAATCAAGCATGATAAACTCCACCAAGATAATGCTCACCTTACTATTTGATCTAATCCACTTATTAATCACACTCAAAACCAAGACATTAACAATCAAAAAAAACATCCAAGAAATCAAAATCAACCTCCAACCACCAAATGTTGTTCGAACTATAGTTAAATTTCACTCATCTAACAAATTAAAAAACTTATTTAAAATGAAAAATATGAAGCACGTAGTCTCATATATTTATCCTTATCTTCATCAAACTCATGTTTCTTATTATACTTATAAAATAGTTTAGGATTATTTCCCATCTCATTTTACTTACATCGAGCTTGAATGAATCACAACATTCATAATTTTAGATAGCTTGATTGCATTAATCAATCTGATGAAATTTCATTCATTTAAAATTATACCAGCCAACATGATATAGTATTCTATGTTTAAAATTACATTGACTAACTTGATGTAGTATTTTTTATCCATACTTATCAATTCTAAATGTACTGGAAAAAGCTAATATAGTATTTTTATCTAGATCATGTTCAACTACATAAGCCAGTTTGATACAATTTGTTTCCTTAACTAAATCTATTTATATTACATTGGCCTAACTGATATAGTTTATAATTTTATTATAAAGGCTAGACTAATACAATCTAATTGTAACTTTTTTGTGCGCTCAACTGCATTGGCTAGGTTAATAATTTTGATTCAAATTGCCTCAAATGTGTCAATAGAGCTGATACTGCACGCTTCATTTTCTCATCATAATCATTCTAGATCCACTCTTTATATAATATAACCACTTCATAATTACATACCTTATTCTCAATCATGTTTAATTGATCTTGTATTTTAAGGATGCGATCTCATAAAATAACTTTATATGTTTCCCTCTCAATTACATTCCTTGAGATCATGAGAAACTATTTGCATCATTTGAAACCAATTAATGCAACTCTTATTTGACATGAACATTTATTGACCACCTCTTATGAAAAAATAAGCTACCTTTCCCAGGTCCAAGGATAGTATTTTAAAAAAATGTGAAGAAATGTCCATCTAGGTCAAAAAAACTACAAATTCATCTCTTTCACAAAAAATACTATAGCCTCCATGATCCTCGATGAAATTCTACTTCATGCAGACAATCATATTTTTTCAATAGTGTCCAAGTTGGTGATATTTGAGTCAATTATGACTTGATAGATGAAGCTTTTAACACCTGTGTCTCTTCTCTATAATTCATCAAAAATCTTGGATACTTTGAATGTTATTTAAAGTCTATCGAAAGTACATGCCAAGGTTATGGTAAAAGATAAATGCCTCTACTTAGATGTGTTTGGATTTATATAATAGTTATACACTTTGTGGTTAGAGTTAAGGTTATGATATTTAAATTTTAATTATCTTATAACATCTTATTTGGATGTTCCTAGACTCATTGCATGAGAGCAATTTCCTCCTCTACATGCGATTGTGTCAAATTTCCTCATAAGGGTGTAATATACAAGATTCAAGGTGACACTAATTATTATAATTTAGAACAATTCCAAGAATATGGTGTATTTAAAATACTTATTGTTGAACACTTTCTTATCATTCCTTTCTAAGAATACTAACACTTTAACTATCCCATTAATTAAATTGAGTTTACAATGGTTACCTCAAGTTTGTAGGAAACATCCCACCTAACCTATTATACTCTAATCGGGATGAACCCAATGATATCAAACTTAGGATCAAAAAATTAGATCTCCATTCTAATATCATAACTTAGTTGCCTATTTTTGTACGAGATCATTCTCTTAATAAGTTGATTGATAATTTCCTCACTTATCTGGTTATCCCAAGAATCCAACTTCCCAATATTCCTCTAGAAAGTTAGTGGCCTAAACTCTTAATATCAATATTAATACCATAGACTATTATGATAGTTATTCCCTACATGACCCATACTTATTTGGCTATGCCCAAGCCAAGAATGCAAATTTCCTCCATTATTATCTAACCCTTCAATACTCTTACAATTAAACTACATATTTATATAAAATCAATTTTATTGACATTATTTGTCCTCCTAATATAATTGATATTAATACTCATTTTATTTATGTTTATGAGTCCAATATGGAGTGCATTCCATCTTCCTCTATGCATACCTCTTTTATTACTTATGAACATCTTTAGAGCATGCTTCTAGATAGATCAATGACTTGACCATACTAGTTCATTGGGTTTTTAGATCCTCTTAGACCGATTCCTCTTGAGAAATTAACCACATTGATACAACTTACATGGAGGATTAATCCTAAATAATTAAAATCACCTTTTTGTTCCTTCCACATGGTCTATGGTCACTCATAACATGAATGTATAGTGTATAAAATATTTTTAAAGTAGAACCAAGCTCTGAACCTACCACTGTATGCTTTGATAATGATGACTTATTTGATGAGGTTATAGATAGACCCAAATACAATTCTAAACTAATGGTGAATTTAATACCACACCCACCCACCTAAGAAGAGGAACCATACTATGAGTTTCACAAGGTATTAGGTCACTTAGACAAATATTATCAAGCATAATAGATAGTTTTAACACACCAAAATATGGAGGCCTAATTGCCACCACATATAGTCAAACACCTCAGTCTATTAATACTAATATGTTTTTCTCCTTTCATGGAATGAATACACATTATCCAACCCATTCTTTATATGTTCATCCCAAAGCCACTCAGCGTTATAACATCATGAATATGCCACCACCAAATATAAAACTAGAGTGTTCCAAAATGGGGAGGTCTATTGTATTTGGCACTAATGTTTTACACATCATACATATAGGTTTAAATCTCTTCAGCAACATTTTAAAGATTGTATAAGGCCATAAACTCAACCTTAATATTGGTTCTCACATAGTCCTTATTAGATGGAGGCAAAACCTCCTCAATGACTAGATCCATCTAGTATGTTAGAGGATGTTTGTGACATGATGTCACAGGTTCCTTGAATTGATTTTTCTTATCCGAAGGTGCCATGACCATCTCCTTATGGTATGCATACTTTTCCAATATATCTTATAACTAAGAATTCCTAGCATAACACTAATAATGAGTAAAAGAGATTATGATTAAATCAATATCTCATATATAATATGATTTATCATATGGTATAGATGATGTATGTAAATATAACTCATAACATTTATGATAAAATAATTGAGTCCTATTTTTTTTCACATTACCATATGAGTGGATTTTGTATGCAATCTAAAACGCATCATGTCTATAAATAAATCTTGGATCAGAGAAGATAGAGAATACCTACACTTCTGATTGTGGATACATTTGTTAAAGAGGAGCATGACCAATATGGGTATCCACTATACTAGATTAAGGTAGCACTTGTCATAATACACCACGTGAGGTAAGGTTCCAAAGCCTACAGTCTAACACAATCACATAAAAACCCTAAAAGAGTCCTAAGGTTTGATATTTCACTTATGTTTAATAAATAGGAAAGTAAATATAATATAGTGCACACCAAAGCTTGTGGCACAATAAAGGGGTTAGAAGAAATCAAAGTATAAGAGAATATAAATTAATCTAAGTATGTGTAAGACCCTAATGCATGGAATATGAATAGTAATATTATTTGATTCAAAACTTATGCTAATTATATCTACTAAAGAGAGGAGAACAAAGTTAGAATATACTTACCTGAATGTGAAACCATTGAGACAAAATCACTCCCTTGGTCAATGGCGCTTCACAAGATGTTGTGGTTTGTAAAGATAATTAAGAAAGGCCAAAACATCTAAGACTTATCCACAAGAATATATTCTCCAAGTAGAAACCCTAAACTAAGAACCCTCAAGTAGAATGATGGAAGAGTAGATTGTGAAGAAGTGTGAGTGAATAATAACTCTTGATTGAATATTCTAATAATGATGGAAATGATCTTATATTTATAGGTAGATCTTGCCCTAAATCCTTTTAGAAATATTGACTATATATGGTTGGCCTTGGTCGACCTAGTGTGTTTTCAAGGATCATTCATTCACTAGGTCTAAGATAAGTTGGTTGAAAAGATAATAAACCCAAAAAGTGAAAGATACCCTTAAACTATACAGGGTCAACCCAGTCGGCCTAGTACAACCGACTATCCAAAATTGAATTAAGGCAATAAAAGGAGGATAAAGCATGACAAAAAAAATAGAAGAGTGTGTAAGGGAGGATTAATATCTTAGGGAATGGTTTTAGGAGCTAGTTGGATTGGTAATAATATGGAAATAAGGGGCAATAATCTTACAAAGAAATAAAGGTCTACCCACCCCTTTCTTAATATGCCCTTTAAGGCATGCACTCAGAGAGATTGAGTCTCAATGGGTTCCTACAAGATGTAAAGCATCATTATTTGATAAATATTTAAAATATTATGTGTATACATATGCCCCACTCGAAGCTCATCACATGTCACTAAGGTGAAACAAGGGATGATGCTTTGATAAAGAACATAATAACACACAATGTTGATGTTAACAACAAGTTGCATTATTTTAAAGAAAAAATAATTGAAATTAAATGACTAAAAAATAAATAACTAAAAATTAAATGCAATGCGTACCTTGAATTACCATATATTTTTGGATGGTTTTCTACTGTGTTGTTAGTTTTGATTGTGTAGGGTACAGAGACTACTTTTGACAAACCCAAGAATAGAAAACTAAAGAGCAAAAATAAACAAACACAACAAAAAAAAGCCAAGATAGTTAATGTTATGAGGATGGGATGTACTTTGGAATTTAGCAAGCTGATATGATAGGTGCTATGTTAGACCAAATGACCAATTCAAATAACAAGATTAAATTGGGTAACCAAAAATCCAAGGCTACTAATGAACAAAAAACTCAAACAAGTTATCCTTAAGAAAGAAAGAAAAAATCACCAAGTCAAACCAAGGATACATGTCAAATAGGATGGTAATAAAAAAAATCAAATGGTAAAATAAAAAACAAAATGGTAAAACAACATTGATGAGTGAGAAATAATAAGCCACATAAATGGAAAAAAAAAGTGAATTAAAGAATAAACAACATTATTGAGTGAAAAGTAACAAGCCAACCTTACTCAACAATGGAAAAAGGGTACGAACTCAAGTGTTCGTAAGAACAAGAAAGTAAAATAATGAGAAATGGTAAAATAAAATAAAATTAAGTGTATAAATGTAAGTCATGGTGAAAAAGAAAGAAGCAATCCATAGTTTCTCAAGCATGTTGTTTCACTCTAAGGATAGATAAAACAGAAACAAAGTAGTGCTAACATGTTTTAAGAGATGAAGAAGAAATAATTAAAGAAAAGGGGAAAATAGATTTGGAATCATAATTTTCCTATAAAGGGTGGAAAATGAAATGGATGGAGGGGATAATGAAGGAAAAACCAAGGTAGAGAGACTCTTTATCGAAGTCAAGATACTCAAATTAGGCTTATCAAAATAAGAGGAATTTTGACCTTAAGGACTCTGAAGAACTTCTCTTAGCCACACAAGTCTTAGGTCAACAAATGGAGTATATAGATTATTCTATAAATGCTATATGCATGAAAAGTAAAATGGACCTACTTCCCCACAATGTTTTTCCCATTCTTCAAGACCCTTTACAGAGTCGTCACTCTACCACAAAGATTGGGTACTTGTGTGGAAAAGTAGGTAGCACCATAGATTTTATTGAATTACCCTATTCCAATATATTGGCTTACCATACCCCAAAGGACCTCAGCTCTAATGTGAGGACAACTATGGAGTTTGAGCTTCAATTGGAGATAGGAGATGTGCTTGTAATCAGGTCTTTTGGTGTGATATTGACTTTTGAAATTTGTATGTTTCCTTTTAGATATCATTGCCTTTTGATTAAAATGATTTGGTTTTTAATTTTATTGATGGATTTTTGTATTCCTCCTCCATAAGGATTTGGAAAACCAAACATGGGTGCTAAAGATGACTTTGATTTGAATACTTGGGATAAGGTTGCTAAAAGAGGGAACTTAAAAGAGCATGGGGTCTAAGAGTTCATAAATTTAGGTGAAATAAAAGTGTTATATTGACTTTGACCTTGTTTTATCCAATGTGGAGTAAAAGGAAGGGGAAATCAATAGGAATGATACATGAAACAATTTGAATTACTTCAAATCACAAAAAATATGACAAAGGGCAAAAAGGGATACAATGACAATAAAGTGTGATTATTTATCATAAGAATGAGGGAAATGGAGGAAAACATGCTAACATAGATTGTTTGAGTAAATTCTATCTATCAAAAGAAGCAAAATATAAAGTTTGATAACAAGGATGTAAAAACATGAAAATATGGTAATTTTATGAGGAGGGTCAAGTCCTATCCATAGTCTTACACTATAACTTCATAAAAGAGAAACCCAAGAGGGTTTCAACAATTAAGTGAAATATAAAGTGAGGTAAGAAAAAAATGGTAATTTTATGATGCATTTTTGGTCCCATCGATAGTCTTACAAAGAAACTCACAAAAAAAAACCCCAAGGGATGCCAAAACAACATTGACAAGAAAAAATTGTGAGAAAAATAAGTAAAAGATCATGGTTTTATGAGGAATGTTGGGTCCTATCCATGGTCTTATGAAGCAACTCAAAAAAGAAAAACCCAAGGGGTGTCAAAAAGAGAAAATGCAAGAAGATGAAGAAGACTATGGTACATCAAGAAACCAAAAGACCAAAAAGAGAGGACTAAAGGTTTGTGAAAGGAGGAACTTGTTGTAGAGTGAGAGACTCATACTTAAGTAACCTACAAAAAGTGTTAGATATATGTAGATAGAAAGTGTGAAAAGAATGAAATGTTTAGGCAAACTACTTTTTGAGGAATTGAGCATTATTGGGATCTTTGAAAACATGGCCATCATTGGTTTGAAGGTGGTAGGTGTTTGGACCAAGAATATCTTTAACTAAATATGGACCCCACCATTTTTCGGTGTATTTACCTTATTTATCATGAGTGTAGTCTAATTTAAGGACAAGATCACCAACATAAAATGTGTGAATTTTGGCATGTTTGTTATGTTTTCAAACAATGTGAGCCTTGTATTGGTGGTTATGTTATAAGGCAGAAAGATGACATTCATCAAGAAAATCAAGGGCATGAAGGTGATCTTCATGTAATTCTTCATCGATAATAATACCATGAAGAGATATACACAAAGAGGGAAGCTCAACTTCTAAAGGAATAACTTACTCAGAAACATAAACTAGTGAGAATGGAGTTACCCTAGTGGTAATAAGTATGCTAGTCCAATAGGCCCAAAGTGTAGGGTAAATATGAAGATGATAATCTGTGTGGGTTTAAAAAATTGCCTTTTGAAGGACTTCATTAAGAATTTTATTGGTGGATTTAGATTGACTATTGAACTATAAATGATAAGGCATGGAAAATTTGTGATTAATCTTGAATTTATTGTAAATTTGTTTAACATGTTTATTTTTGAAATTACCACCATTATTTGAAATGATGGTCTGAAATGATTAGATTAAGAATAAATTTGGAAATGGTAAGACTAGTGACATTAACAAGAGACATGGCTTTTACCCACTTGGTAAAATATTTGGTAGCGGTGATGATAAAGACATACCCATCATCGAAACAAGGATGTTTACCAATGAGATCAAATCCCCATATGAAAAATGGCCAAGAAGATTTGATAATTTGAAGTTTATCTATACATGAATGGATTAGATCATCATGAAGCTACAAGGATTACACTTTCTAGACTATTCAATTGCATCATTTTTAATAGTAGGCCAAAAATAACCCATACGTAGGTATTTGTGTATTGTAGCATATCCACTACAGTGACCACCATAAATGCCCCCATGTGTTTGTTCAAGAAGATGAGGGACCTCATTTTGCATAACACAATGGATCAAGGTACCTTTAACATTATGGTATTAAAGGATGTTGTGTCAAAATACATATTTGAAAGCTTGTTTATGAATGCATGTCTTTACATAAAAATCTAAGGTAGGAGGATAAGTTTGATGTTCAAGTAATTAAATGATGTTTGGGTACTATGAGCTTTGTCAAATGGTAAGAACCTTGATTTGATAGATAAGTGAATCTAATGGTTTAGTAGAAGACATAGATTTTATTATTTATATAAGAAAAGAAGGATAAAAAAGGACTTGATGCAGATGAAATAGAGAAGCTGAAGAGGCAAGACAATCAATAATGGAATTTTGATCTCTAGGAATAGGCTCAATAGTGAAAGAGATGAAATCCTTAGTAAAAGTGGTTGCAATTTGATGATAGGTAATAAGGTTCTCAATTTTACATTGATAATCACCACTAACTTGATGGAAAATAAGTTTAGAATCACCTAAAGCATGAAAGTATTGAATGTATAAATCAAGAGCATCTCTCATGCCTAAGATAACAACTTCATATTCAGCCATATTATTGGTGACATCAAAGGTGAAGAAAAAATATAAAGGAATGATATTTCAATGAGGACTCATGAGAATGTAACTTGCCCCAGCTCCTTTATGGAATTTAGGACCATCAAAGTGAAGGGTCCAAGTTTCCTCATGTGAGTCAACATTAATTTTAGGAAGCGCCTCGATAACTACTTTTGGTTTAGTAGTACTAGATGGAATGAAAGATTCATCAATTTTGTTGGCTTCAAGTTTGGTGGAAAATCTATGAAAGTAATATTTAAGAAAAATAGCTTAATTAAGACATTTAATGTAGAGGATTTTGTCATCTAGAAGATCCTATTGAAGGAAAGAAGTGGCTAGAATGGGAGCTATGGAAAGTTGATCAACTATGACTTGCCCATTGAAAGATTTTTAAGTGATGACATATAGATAAAATTCCATAAGTAGGACCATCCATTCTCCAATTCTATCTCTAGGAAGAAAGGCTTTGAAGAAGAAATGACAAAGGGGTCAGAATGAACTATGACATAATTAGTTTGGTAAATCATATAGTGATGAATATTTTTAGCTACAAAATAGATGGTGAGGCAATCACACTCAATTTTGGTATAATATTTCTCATAATCAATGAGGCCTCAACTAATGTAGTAGATAACATAATCTCTTATCGTATCATCATGTTGGACAAGAATTTCCCCAACTGAGTTAGGTGTGGAAGAAGTATATAGAATCAAAGGTTTATCAATGAAAGGAGGATGAAGTGTAGGTGGATGAAGTATGACTCTTTTATGTTATCAAAGTCTTTTTGACATGTATCCATCCATTCTAAAGTAGTACCTTTCTTGAGAAGGGAATTTATGGAGTGAATTTGGTATGCCATTTCAGGGATAAATCATCAAATTGCCCCAAGTTTGCCTAAATAAGTATGAATATCGAGAATAGAATGAGAAATGGGCATGGTGATGATAGAAATGATCTTGGTAGGCTCAACATAAATGCTGTGGAGAGAGACTAAGAATCCTAATAATTTTCCATATGTGACTCCAAAGACACATTTATAAGGATTAAGTTTAACTTTATATTTAAGAAGATGGTCAAAGATAATAGTAAGATCAGAAAGATGATTCTTACGATGTTTGGATTTAGCAATAAGATCATCCACATAGGTTTCAACAATTTTGTGAATGAGATCATGAAATATGTGTCATCTCTCATTGGTAAGTGGCTATGGCATTTTTAAGGCCAAAAGGTATTTTGACATAGCCATTGGTGTGTTGTAGCATCCAGTGTAATTTAGGGAATAGAAGTAGATGGAGTAGAAGAGATTGGTGTGTTAGTGGATTCAATGATGGGATAAGGATTAGATGTAATGATTAGATTGATATGTGGTAAAGGAGATGTATAAGTTTCTAGAGGTTTGAAAGGTATAATTTATTCTACTACCCAAGGAGTATCGATAAGAGGAGAATTGGAAGGAGGCACATGACCCTCAGGATCTAAGGTATGATCCATAAAAATGGTATGAATATCTTGATTAAAATCATCAATTTGGGTTAAGGTTTTTTGATAACTCTATAAATCCAAGTCTCTATATTGAACTTGGGCCATGATATAGTTATCATCATATGTTGGACAAATTGTACATGCTTGAGAATTTGGGGGAATTTTAGAGGATGAAATCTTGATATTACTAAATGTATGAGGAGACATGATGAGAGGATCTTGAAATAATTTAGCCACTCCAAATTAATTGCAAATGAAGGCATATTTTGGTAGAGAAGGCTCCTGAGTATTACATGGAGGTGGAAAATTGGTAATCTCATCAATAAGAGGAATAATATGATCCCTAAATAAGAGAGAAGAAGCAATCCATTATGAAATGTAAAGAGGTAATATGGTAGAATTTCAAGAATGCTATAAATCATTAGGATCAACATCATCAAAATCCATGAGAGTAACTTGTAAATCAAGATTCATGTTGATAAATTCAGGTAAAGGTGGACTATTGATTTTAGGAATTGTAGAAACATGATATTGTGATTTAGGATTGGGAAGTTGGATGCTCCATGGGTTAAGATCAGCTTCATGCTTATACCATTTTACATTCTAAAAGAATTTAATGCATTAACTATCAGAAGAAGTAATGGCCCTCATTTAATGAGTCCATAGATGACCAAGGATTATGTTATAGGATAAAGGAAGATCAAGGACCTTAAGTTTGGTTTGAACAGTCTTAGTTCCAATGGTTAATAGAAGCCAAATATAAACAAGTGGATTTTGATTTATCTTATTAAAACCATGACAGGTAAGATGGGTTTGTTTAAGATGATCTTTGTTATAACCAAGTTGTTGTATAAGTTATAAGATGTTACATTAATAACAGAACCTTCATCAACTTCAATTTTTTTAAATAAGAGTGGTATTAATGGATACTTTGATAAAAAGTGGTGGATCATCATCATGAAAGAGAATTTCATCATTGATCATGTGTTTTTCAAGGAGTTCAATAGAGGGCTTGGAAGAAGGGCTTGGAAGAAGGATGCATAGTTTCACTGGTATTTATGTTGGTAGGTTGAGATTCAATAGAAGGTGGTTTTTCATCTAGGGAAGAAGGATCTTCAATTTCTTGAAGTTGTTGTATAAGGAATTTATGATGATAAGGTTAAGTACGAACCAAATCCATAAGTGGGATCTTAAAAGGCATAGAGTTGAGTTCTTCAAGAAAGTTCTAATGAGATTTAGAACCAAAACAAGGTTTAGGAGGTAAATTAAACTTTGGAGGAATAGTTGAATTTGGAGGATTGGAAGGAGGATCTTGTTCCTCATGTGCTTCTAAATTAGGGTTAGTAGTGGTAGTATATTTAATAAGTTTTCCTCAAAATATGGCTTTTTAGGGTTGGTAACAGGATCTTTATGAGCTAGTTTATGATGATAATTGACCTTAGTAGTGTTGACATATTGATAATTGTTAAAGTATTGGTCATAATCAACCTCAATGGCACAAACATCCTTAGAAATTAATTGATTATTGGGAGAATTTTTTTGGTTTTTGAAGTAAAGGCTTTAGAAGTTTGTCATTTTTTAAAGGCAACAATGTACTCTTAATGACAAAGATTGATCATAGCTTCAAGGTTAAATGAATCATGAATCATATAAGAGATATAAAATTTAGTGAGCCCTCTACAAGATTCATGAGAACCAAAAAAATAGATTGTGGTTGTACCACTTAGGAGGAGCATTGGGATAGATGAAAAGTTTTGAAGGTGGTAAAAATTATTTCATTTGTTGAATTAAAAGAGGTGTATGAAAAGGTGAAGGAACATCAATTTTGGAAACTACTGGTTAGCTTTGTGGAGTATTAATAGTGATAACATTATATGTTTGGAAATATACTTTAAGAAGTTTAGGATTAGGTTCAAATTGCTTCATAACAAAGTCTAAACATTTAGCTTGATCAAGAGCTTCATTAAGTATTTAGGGAGCAAAGGTTTAAACCTTATATTAAAGAGTGGGAGTCAAAGTTATGATAAATAGTTTAAATAAGTTATCATTAATCATGTTATGATCAAATTTATGGGCCAATTATTTCGATCTTTTGATAAATTCATGAGCTAATTCAGAGGTAGATTGCTTAGCATTGATAAAGTGGCTAAGATAATTTTTAGGAAGATCATTGTGTTGAAACTCTTTAACCAAAAGACTAACCAAATATTTAGGTTACCAAATGGAGTGTTGGGAAGTTTGATTATACCATTATAATACATCAACGATTAAAGTTTTGACTAAGAGTTTAGTTATGATAAAGGTATTAGTTTGAATCCACTCTTTGTAAATGTTACTAAAGGCTTTGAGAAATGATGCAAGATCTGTAGTCCCATCATATTTGATAGTTGGAGATATGTTACCAATATCAATGGATATAATAAGGGGGGATAAAGGCTAATTTTGAATGGTTTGAAGCATTTTGTATTCATTATGGGTTGAGGAATAACATTGTCTGAGGCATCCCTAAGAGGTGGAGGAATAAAATTGGGATTAGCTTGAGGATACATAGTTGGAGGTTGATTAACTACATTGATTAGATGTTGAATTTTCATAATTTGGTTGGTGTTATAATATTTCATAATGTTCATTTTTTGGATGACTTGGGCTAAAATTTGAGTTGTATTAGGAGGTGAGTTTGTGTTGGTAGGAGCATTCCCCAAATTCGTGTTTGAGGGAGGATTGCTAAGAGAAGGATTACTAGTGGGATTGTTAAGTAAACTTGTATCAATTGCTCTTACATTAGTTTGAATATTTTGAAGATGACAATTATATTGGTAAGTAAATAAGGATCAGATTCATCAAATTCATCTTGGGGTGTTATTTTTACCATATTGCAATTCATGGATGAAGGAATAGAAGAGGTACCCCAAGAGTGATGGTGCTCTTGGGAGGAGAAGAGAGGAAGAAATGAACATCCCATATAGTATCTAAATGGATTCAAGATATCTAAGAAGATTACGATAGAAGACTTCATTATGACTGAAGAGAGATGAATGGAATGTAAAGAATGAAAGATAGAGAACTAGATTGATAAATAAAGAAAGCAAAAAATAGTACAAGGTCATTTGGGTTGACTTAGCATAGAAAATAGGGCCTAAAAATAGTATAGGGTCGACTGGATCAATATAGTATAGAAAGAAAAGGTAGGAAAAGGAGAAAAAAGGGTTTTAAATAGCACAAGGTCAACTAGGTTGATCTTATACAGTGCACAGAGGTTGGAAAAAGGTATAGGGTTGACTAGGTTGACCTAGTACAGTAGACAAGGAAAAAGAAAAAGTTTGTAAGAAGTTGTTAACTAAAACAAGAAATTTTTTGTAGCTAATCTAGGAAAGTAAGAGATGAATGGAAACAAATAGTCAAATGTATCAATGTTGGCCAATCTAATTAAGACACACCATACAAAATCTTGCACTAACGTTGCCTATGCAAGTTTTTGCACACATAATTGGGTAAAGAACAAGCAATTTACTTGAAAATTAAAGAGCTAACTAATTGGTCAACTTGAATGATTATTAGATTAGTAAGATATGATTTTAAATGTGATGGGAAGTTGGATATAAGTAAGGAACTAGATAAAAATCTAAGGATGGTTTTAGGTAGTTTGGGCTAAAAAGGACTATAGTGGAAATGATACAGGCTTGGTATTGGTGCCCACCCCCTCACTTCACATACCATATCAATAAGGGTGTCATGTGTTTAGCAATAATATACCATTAAACACACTTTATACTTGACCAAAGTATCAAGTCGGCTTCCCCCTTGGTAATGAAATCCAAGTAGGTTGGCCTTGGGTAGACAAATGTTAAAATGTTTGTTTAAATTATGTGATTTAGCTGTGTGTGCATAAAATAGAAATAGTGAAACTAAATAGTTAATTAAAAACCCCTTAATTAGATTATTTGAACTATTTTAAGCATGTAAGAAATAAGAAAAGAAAGGTGTGAACTAATTACTAGCATATAGAGATTAATTCCAATTTGAAACAAGGTATAATGTTGACACTATATACACCAAAATACAAAACATGGTCAATAGGGTTGAACCTATATTGTGAAAGAAAGGTATACAAATGTATAGGGTTAGATAGGGTTGACCCAGTTATTTCAAACAACACATAGAACAAAGAACTAGGTCAACATGGTTGATTCAATTAACTATTTAGGGGTATTTTTCAAGACTATAAACTATGAAAGGAAAGATAATAAAAGAAATAAAGAGATATATAGAAAGGAACCTTGATGGATCAAAGATGCGAAAGATGAATATTGTTGAGTAATAACCTTAAAGAATGTTGGTGAACTCTGCTAACTAGGTTGAGGGGGTTGATCAAGCTATGTAGGGACATGTTATTGAAGCCTAAAAATGTATAGGGTTGACCATGGTCAATCTAGTATGTTTTCTAGATGCCTAAAAGTGTATAAGGTTTATTGGGTTAGCCTAGTAGTATGAACTAGAAGTTTGGAAGTCCAAAAACCAATATTAGTTCATTTGAGTTGATCCAGTTGCTTGTTCTTGAAAACTTGCACACAGAGATTGGAAATGGGTCAACAGATTTGATCTATTATGACAGATATGATAAAAATAATGCTAAAAATAGTGAAATAAATCTTTCAAGGGTTAGTTTCACATCGAGTTCACCAGAATGTATGAAATCAAAAATGCATCATGTCTAGAAATCAGTCATAGCTTGGAGAAGATAGAGCATACCTACACATCTAATTGGGGATATATTTGTTAAGCGGGAGCATGAGAAATATGGGGATCCACTAGACTTAATTAGGGGATCACTTAACATAATACACCATGTGAGGTAGGGTTCCAAAGCTGATAGTCTAATACAATCATGCAACAACCCTAAAAGAGTCCTAAGGTTTGATATTTCACTTTTGTTTAATAAATAAGAAAGTAAATCTAATCTAGGGCACACCAAAGCTTGTGGCACAATAAAGGGGTTAAAAGAAATCAAAACATGTATAGAAGAATATAAATTAAGCTAAGTATGAGTAAGACCCTAATACATGGAATATGGAGAGTAATATTATTTGATCCAACACTTATGCTACCTCTATCTACTAAAGAGAGGAGAACAAAGTTAGAATATACTTACCTGAATGTGAATACATTGAGACTCAATCTCTCCCTTGGCCAATGGGGATTCACAAGAGGTTTTTATGGTTTTTAAGGATAATTAAGAAAGGCTAAGGTATCTAAGACTTATCCACAAGAGGATATTCTCCTAGTAGAAACCCTAAGCTAAGACTCCTCGACTAGAATGGTGGAAGAGTAGATTTTGAACAAGTGTGAATGAATAATAAATCTTGATTACATATTATAATAATGATGAAAATGATCTTGTATTTATAGGTGGATCTTTCCCTAAATCCTTTTAGAAACATTAGCTATGTAGGGTCAGCCATGGTCGACCTAGTGTGTTTTTGGGGATCATTCACTAGGTCTGATTTAGGTCAATTGAAAGGCTAACAACCCAAAAAGTGAAATATACCCCTAAACTTACAAGTTCAAACCAATTGACCTAGTATAGTCAACTATCTAAAAGGAATTTAAGGCAAGAAAAGGAGGATAACTCATGGCAAAAGACTAGAAAAGTGTGCAAGGGAGGAGTAATAGCTTAGGTAATGGTTTTAAGGGCTGGTTGGATTGGTAATAATGTGGTAATAAGGGACAAAAATCTTGCAAAGCACCAAAGGTCTACCCACCCCTTTCTTGGTATACCCTTTAAGGTAGGCACTCAGAGAGATTGAGTCTCGATGGGTTCCTAAAATATGTAAAGCATCAGTATTTGATAAAGGTTAAAAATATTATGTGTGTACAAACTTCATTATATTATTTTTAGCATATGTGATTCTTGTTGTATATATCTTTCTTATATCATGTTATCTTTAATGTTTTATCATGTATGTATTATTTTCAGCATTCTACAATCACTTTACAATTGAGTTTTGTTTAACTTGTGAATCTTAGGTATTACCTTTAGATTCTTTATATCACATTTATATCAAATTTTATTTCAATTTTCCTTAGTAACTTCATGATTCTTCGACGTGTTTTTATTATCCCCCTATTATGGGATGAATTTGAAAATTAGTGCTTTTGCTAGATCCCATGTAGATTAGTACAAATTCCATAGTGACATGACTATAGTCTTTTCATATCATAGCCTATTCACTTTTGAAGTGTCATTTTCCTTCCTTGTGGTTAAATATAATCATATATGTCATTTTATTATCATTATTTACCATATGGATGTTTCTTATACAATATATATTTTAATCCCTTTTCATTTCATTTGAGGCACACATTGGTCAATTTTGTAGGTTACACACTTCCACGTGGGGAAATTCTAGGAGTCTTTAGGAACCATTGTACTTAGGTTATCCTCTCTATCATCTAAGCACAATATTTCTTGTGTTATATATTTATGTAACCCATGTTTGGCATTTCCAAATCCATATGGAGGAGGAATAGAAAAAGTTAAAAGAGTTAAAATCAAAATAAAATTAGAAGGAAAATAAAATCTTAATAATCTAATCACACCAAAAGATGTGATATTTGTTTGGCACATTTCTTATTCTATTTGAAGCTCAAACTCCATAGTTGGCCTCATGATAGAGTCAAAGTCCATAGGGGTGAGATATGCTAGTAGATTAGTGTAGGAGGTCTTATACATTTATATCAGTATATTTTCATACATCATAGTGTCATCTACTTTATCGCACAAGTACCCAATATTCATAATAGGATGATGATTCTTTAAGTGGTCTTGAGTAGAGGGAAACATGTTTTGGGAAGGTAGGATCCTTCTAATTTTCAAGCATATAGTCTTCATGGGATCTCAAGTTTGTGGTTTTTAGATGGAGTATCTTAGGTCCTTAATGTTGATATATCTTATCTTTGCCCACTTGTTAGAGTATCTTTAAGGGGTCTTGAGTAGAGGGAAACATGTTTTGGGAAGGTAGGATCCTTCTATTTTTCAAGCATGTAGTCTTCATGGCATCCCAAGTTTGTGTTTTTTAGATGGAGTATCTTAGGTCCTTAAGGATTTATAAATTATCAGTGTAGCATGTCACCTCCTAATTTGCATAATTTCTCATGATATTCCCTTAATGGATGCCACTTATAGCTAATCACATCTCCTCTTATTTGACTGCAAATTTTCTTTTTCACTATTATGATGCCACTTGGCTTTTTCAGTTTGTGACTTTCATTATAAAATTTGGGGAATCAATAAACCCTTCCTCACAAATGACCATCAATACTTATATCCACACAATATTTTTCATCATATTCATGTCATTATATGGTTGTGCTCCCTTACATCATATTTTAGAACAAACATTGATTTCAAGTTTTCACTCATTGGAGTCTTTTGCTTTTATTTTACATCATGTTATTATATGATTTTTTTGGACATCATTTATGTTACATGTAACATTATTTACAATCATTTCTATGTTTTTCCTAATGCTTTATTTTAATTTGACTTGACTTGTATTACATTTTGGATGGAATTTTCTATACAATCATTTTTTTCTTCATATTTGATTTAAGTTGATTTTTCTTGTCTAATGTGAGATAACAGGTGTGTGTGTGTGTGTGTGTGTGTGTGTGCGCGCGCGTGTGTGTGTGTGTGTGTGTGTGTGTGTGTGTGTGTGTGTGTGTGTGTGTGTGTATGTATATATATATATATATATATATATATATATATATATATATATATATATATATATATATATATATATATATATATATATATATATGTATGTATATACATACATACATATATGTGTGTGTGTGTGTGTCTGTGTGTGTGTGTCTGTGTGTGTGTGTGTATGTATGTATGTATGTATTATCTCTATCTTTAGTACCTAGAATGTATATATCTACCTCTATGAAATGAAATGGATAGCTTAAAATCCAAAAAAATTACTTATCAGAAGTGGTGTCATCACCATGGCCACCCAAAACATGACTGTTATCATGACTACATGATAGTTAGAATCCTCTAAACCTTCCTAGTATGACCATTACAATTTGTCAATCATCCCTATGTCTTCAAAATTGTATTTTCCAACTATCTATTAGAGTTATGTGAGGGTTCATCAATTTTGTTTGAGGTGTGGTTATTCAATGTCTACCTCCTCCCTCTCTTCATTAAGCCCATTTTAGCCTCAATTTTCATCTCACCACCATAGGCTAGTAAGGTCTCACTATGAGAATTGTATCAAACACCCCTTATCCTCCCACTCATTTTGGCTCCCTACTGTGTCTTTCCCAATATCTTAGGACCACCAAAGGAGCCACTAGATGAGCATAATCTACACCACATGGCCGAAGACTGAGTGTGTAGGGTAAAACTAAGTTTAATTATGCAGATTGAATGCACAATGATGTATTCAAAATAAATAAATAAAACACATTCAACAGATTAGAATCCTTACTTTTAGGAAACACAACTTCTATTCATAAATGAAATAATATGGAATCAAATTTAAATGTGCTACAATGTATGTATACATAGTAGATGAACAGAGTAATCTATCTATGTTATGACTGTGTATTCCATCAACCATACTCCTAAGTCATGTTCTCATTCTTTTGATCATATGTGTATGTTGCATATTTAACATGAATAATAAAAGAGAAGTGATATCTATTGTGCAGTTAATAATAAGGATGTTAGCAATGCATCGGTCCTATCAGATGCAGTAGTTGGCAATAGATAGAATAGTTAATGTCTAGGTTATCTCCAACTACTTATAATCCTAAGATCCTCTCTTGATGGTAATGAATAGTTTGGAAATTTAAATTAGCCACATAGTCAGGGCTTGCTGACACATGGTTGTGTTGAGATGGGGCCCAAATGAGTAAGCAAGTCTAAAAATAAGTAATAGTGAGGTGAGTAGGATTAAAAGATGTGAGGTGCATAATGAGGTACATAGGCTATGATTTGAGGATAATAATGCATGAAATTTGATGAGCAAGTGCAAGACTTTTCCATAAGGTTTTTATCAAACTTTAAGTAAAGGAGTGCAAATTATTACATGTGAGAAGTAAGCTCTACATAGTAGAATAAATGATGAGTGTGTTTAGATGTAAATTAGATGTGTATGGATCATTTACCCTTTCTTGAAGATCAATTGTATCTATTATGTCAGTGTGCATCTGAAGGAACTACACTTGAATTTTCTAAGAAGTGTACCACTTAGCTTGGTCAGCATATTGTCTAACCTTGATCAATTAGAATAGTTGATGTGTGCCATGGTGGGTGCATGTGTCTATCACTTTGATGATTTTGTCCTTATATATTGGTCACAAGTGTTATGGGATATAAATCATAAGGATGTTATGTTAATTCTAGCTCAATAAGTGGTGGTGCTCAAGGTTTAAGAAGTTTCACATTGAATACTAGGTGCATTCCCAAAAATGGAGGTAGATCAAGAATGAAAGAGTTCTCACTAGCTATGCATAAAATGGTTTACGAACCATAATGCAGAGGCTTAATCTTCCAATGTGGACCTTTGAAGCATTCTTCCTAAAGGTGCAACCAAAATTTATTACCAATTTAGAATGCATGAGGTGTACAATGTGTGTTCTAGCATTCCTTTTACTTTTCTTGGGTCTAAGAGAAGATATATTAAACTTCTTGATGAATAGATTGAATGTGTCATATAAATTTCTCAAATTTATCCACTTCCCATTCTTGTGTGTGTGACTTAGTTCCCGCTAGTGCATAGTAAGAGATCTCTAGGGGTGTTGAAGGTTAAAACCCAAAACATGTTTAGAATGGACTATGACCCATAGAGCTATGAAGGGCTCTATTGTATGTGTGTTGAATATATAAGAGATTATCTTCCCAAGTACAAGCATGTGTATAATTATATATTTATATAATATGAATAGGTTTGTGATTGACCACTTTGGTTTGGACAATTATCTATGGATTAAAGGTTGTTTATCAATCCAACTATATACCCATCAAGTCCCATAATGCTTTTCAAAAATGACTCAAAGAATGTGGATCCTGATCAAAGATAATGGATGTTAGAATCCCAAAGAGAACCCAAACATGGTCGAAGAAATCTTATATAGTGATAACTATGTCAATGTATTTCTTTCATGAGACCATCATAGCCATCTTAGAAAACCTATCCACTACAATGAACATAGTGTCATTTTGTCATCTCATCATACGTAACCCAATCATAAAATCCATGCTAATAGATTACCATGTTTAAGATGAAACCAATATAGGTGTGTAGAGTCTTAGATTCTTTTGTGTGGGCTTGGAGATGTAAGGAGTGAAAGACTTTATGTGGCATTCCAAATTTATGTGCATGTGAAACTAGTATAAGTGTGACTAAATTGCGGTTAGAGTCTTTATCACATCAAAGAGTCTTGAAGTATTTTCATAGTGCACCTCCCAGATGAGTCATTGGCAAGGTGCACCATTAGGAACATAGAGATGTTCAAGATTAAAATAGATCTGGTTGGATAAATAAAACTCCTAAAATTTTTTAGCTTGAACTAGGTTGGTGTAAAATACTATGAAGTCTTGGTCAACTGAGTACAAAGATACACAATCTATAAAGTTGTGGCCATGCATGTCTAACACTACGATGAGTGCATAAGATGATGATTGACTAAGTAAATTTTTTGCCTTGTTATCCTTCCCTTTCTTATGCTTGATCATGATATGGAATTATTATAAGTCATCCATTTTATTTGTCTCGTATTCTCTAGCTTATTCTATGTCTATAAGAACAGAAGTGGCCTTGTGATCTAAATAAGCAAATGTCTCCTTTCCTAAAATGTAGTGTCACCATTTCTTGATTACTTACATAACAGCATATAGTTATTTCTCATAGGTGAAGTACCTTTTCACCATTTCAATAAATTTATATGAGTGGTATGTAACTAGATATCCATGTTGCATCAACTCTTCACTTAGTGTGTAGTCAGATGCATTATTGTGAATTTTGAAGGAATGCATAATGTTGGGAATTTTTAGAACTAGTGATGTGTAGATACATTGCTTGAGTACCTAAAAATCTTGTTTTTACACATGATTCCAATCAAACTTGGATTTTTTCACATGTTTCTAACTGAGAGCCCAAGAGATATGTAAGAAACCAACGATGAACATGCAATTAAAGTTAGTAATTCATATAAAAATCCGTAATTTTGTGTTATTGCATGGAGTAGGCCAATCTAAGATCACTTTGATATTATCTGGGTATACACAAATTATTATGAAATCAATGATGTATCCTAAGTACTATATTTTTGCAATACCAAATGTGCACTTTGTTAAGTTGTCTTGCAACTTATGTTGATGCAAGGTGTCAAAGAAATGCCAAATGTGTTCCAAGTTCTCCTCCCAAGTATTTATAAAGATGAGAATGTCATCTCTAAGTAAATGATGATGGAGTTGAGGAAAGGCTTGAGTAGATCATCCATCAAGCCTATGAATGTGGTTGGTGCATTGGCTAGGCCAAAAGTCATGACCAACCATTCATATAATCCTTTCTAAGTCTTGAATGATGTCATCTAGATGTTTTTAAGATGGATTATAACCTAATGGTTAGCTGACTTCAAGTCAATCTTGGTGAGGTGTTTAGTGCCTTGGATTTGGTCTAGAAGGTCATCAATACAAGGCATTAGATACTGATTCTCCATTGTTATCTTATTGAGTTCATGAGAGTTTATGTAGAGTCACCAAGATCCATATTTTTTGGGCGTGTGGACTATCAAACTCTTATAAGTCAAAAATATAGACCTGATATTATCCTTATCAAGGATATCTTGTATTTAGAGTCATATTTCATCATTCTCCCAAAGTAATCTATGATACATGGAACTATTCGTAAGAAGGGATCTAACGAACAAATTGATGCAATTTTTTATTACATAGTGTGTTGAAAGGCCTTAGGGATATACAAAGGATTAATTACATTGCTCTAGTAACTTGTTGAGTTGTTATTGTTGTTACATTATGTAAATGTTATGCACTAATAGTGTGTGCTTTTTCATTTGTTACATAGGTGTGTTAGGGTGAACCATGAGCAACATAAACTTATGTACACATGAGACAAGTTTGTGACATTGATTGGTATAGACCAAGGTGACTTTGGTCATGGGTGTTGACTTAAATAGGTGGTAGAAGTGATCTTGCACATGAATAGTATAATCTTGTGGCTTGGCCTGATATGTAGCTTCACAGTCCTATAGGTAAAATCTTCCCAAAAAGATGTCTCAGACCTTAAGAGGTGCAATGTCACAAGTGATTTTATCCTCCATAAGCTTGAATTTATACTGAAAAGTGCATTATAATCAAACCTATATATCTTTCCCTTACTTTAACCACCCTAAATAATATGGCTTAGGGTGGACAATAGTGGTAAAACCAAGGCATTGAGTTGTTG